>JARBWK010000013.1:43416685-43438947 GCA_030556195.1 Anolis apletophallus
GAAATCCCGTCTGTGGCTGGCGTAGTCTCGCGATGCTTGCCTAAACCTGGACGTAGGTATTTTTATTATTATTATTTATTTGTATTTTATTAAAACAAGTTAGGGGGCCGCAGGGAAGGGGCTCGGGGGCCGTGTACGGCCCCAGGGCCACCTGTTGGACAGCCCTGTGCTATAAGAAGGTCCTCCATTGTGCATGTGGCAGGGCTCAGGATGCATTGTAATACGTGGTCTTCTCCACACGCGCATGTCGTGGACTCCACTTTGTAGCCCCATTATTAAAGGTTGGCTCTGCAATTTTTTGGCTGCTAGTGAGTAACTATAGAACCGTTGAGAGTCTCGTCCTAATTGAATCTTTTTTTATGCACTGAAATGTGCAAAATATAAAGATGTCAGAGGTACATGGTAAATATCCCACCAGGCTGTATTGTAATTACATCAACAATGAAAAATCAATACCATGGCTCAGAAACAGAAAAGCTTCTGCCAAAGGGGAGGAATTGATAGTTGCCATCCAGAAACATATATTATCCATGAATAATTACAGCAGATTCATCACTAAAATGGCAGGAAATGAAAACTGTCATACAAATGAATTAATATATCGCTTCAATACAGGTTGCCCAACCCTGTGATCTATTGATTATATGGCATTAGACATAACCTGGGAGTAATAATAATCTGTAATGAATGGGTGTAGTGATACGGTCTTCCGTATGAATGTCTTTATCATAATCCATTAGAATTCATTTGGGGGGAAAGGTTTTATCTTTTTCTTTGCATTAGTAAGAAAAATTAATGATGCCAAAGGCTGGTTTAGAGATAAGAAACATGAAACAAAGCAAAAAATGGGGAGTATTGTTATCGAATGAGGAACATGGTTTCATCACACAATCCTGTTGTTGCAGATGTGCTCATTGTAATTTCAGCTTTGCACTGAAATGTCCCATAGGATTCTTCGGTGCTAGATATCATCATCGTTTTATTTATTTATACCCCACTTTATCTCTCCAAAGTGGACTAATCATGCTACCGAAATGTATACCTCTAGTTTTCTAATATGCACAGGCTCCTTTCCTAGACATCACCAAATCCACTTTCCGTACACTGCTTTCTCCCTTTCCCTGATATCTACGTAGTTACTTTCCGTTTCGGAAATTGGGATAGGAGAAATCCATGTTGACCTTTTGTGCTTTGGTTACATCTGCTGGTTCTTTTGATGCCCTCAGCTGTAGTTCTCCTCGCCCCAGAGTCTTGAACTCTGGTTACATCCCGTATAGACTACTGTAATGCGCTCTACGTGGGGTTGCCTTTGAAGACTGTTCGGAAGCTTCAACTGGTCCAACGGACGGCAGCCAGATTACTAACAGGAGCGGGGCGCAGGGAGCATACTACTCCACTGGCTGCCAGTCTGCTACCGGGCACAATTCAAAGTGCTGGCTTTAGCCTATAAAGCCCTAACGATTCTGGCCCAACTTACCTGTCCGAACGCATCTCCCCTTCAATCTAGAACAGGGAGGCCCACGAAGTTGATCGACTCAAACAATGTTGGATCAGTACCAAACTTGGCATGAATACTCAATATGCCCAAATGTGAACACAGATGGAGTTTGGGGAAAATAGACCTTGACATTTGGGAGTTACAGTTTCTGGGATTGATAGTTAACACACAATCAAAGAGCATCCTGAACTCTTGCAACAATGGAATTGAACCAAACTTGGCCTATTGAACTCTCATTACCAACAGAAAGTACTGAAAGGGTTTGCTTGGGAATTGACCTTGAGTTTGGAAGTTATAGTTCACCCACATTCAGAGAGCACTGTGGACTCAAACAATGTTATGTTGTTGTTTGTTTTCTATCCAGAATCACAATGTTGGAAGGAGGCTCACCACTTTAAGATCCCTAAAACAGGCATGGGAAAACTTCGGCCCTCTGGGTGCTTTGGACTTCAACTCCCACCATTCCTAACAGCCTGAGGCTCCTTCCTACTTAAATGGCTGAGGGGAGAAAAGGAAAAGAGCCTGAGGCTGCTAGGAATGGTGGGAGTTGGAGTCCAAAACCCCTGTAAGGTCCAAGTTTGCCCATGCCAGCTTTCGACAGAGACCTCTTCCCCCCCCCTTCCCCTTTGCGCCCTTTCTTCCCCCACCTGCCGAACACTTACTTTTTCTTCTACACTGCCACTTCTACTGCTATTTTGATCCGAGGGGGCAGCGCGAGTGTGTTCAGGAGGGGAGGGGGGAGGGAGGAAGACGTGGCCCGTGCGGGCGCTACTGCGCAGATTTGCCCCAGAGCAAAGCGAGGCAAAGTAAGCAGAGCGAGGCTGGGAAGAAGGGAGCCCGAGTGGAGGAGAAAAAGTGTTCAGCAGGAGGGGGAAGAAAGGGTATTGAAGTTTCCAATTTCCCATGGCACACCTGATGATCGCTCACGGCACACTAGTGTGCCGCGGCACACTGGTTGGGAAACACTGAATTAAGGGGTCGGGGCATTAGGAAGGTTGAGAAACACTGGCTTAGACTGTGTGCAGATAGCATTGGGGCAGAGAGAAGTAATAAGTAACGATGGCCGTTTTTAGTTTTTAAATGTTCCACATGATGCATGGGCTCCAGCTGTGAAAACCAACTGATTAAATAGCTTTAAAGTATCTCCTCCTCTCCCCCCCCCGTGCGTGCGGTTAGATATCAGTCCAAGATAAAAAATGATCCAATTATAGTTTTACTTCTAGGTTTGCAATCTTGCACAATGGTCCTGGGTATTAAAGATGGTCAGTGAACTATTTGTCCTACAGCTAGCTTTGGTGTACAACAACATCAGTGGCACTTGAAGTGGCCATCATCTGGTCAAAGGAAATTTAGCATCATGCCAAATTTTTAACATACCTTGTGGGTTTTTTTACACATTATAATTATATTCTCATTTTGCTTCTGACATGATAAATAAATAGTTAACTCTGTGAATTAGAATCATTTGTTCTGATCATTTAGCGCAGTGTTTCCCAACCGGTGTGCCATGAGTGATCATCAGGCGTGCCGTGGGTTCCAATACCCTTTCTTCCCCTTCCTGCTGAACTCCTGCTGCTGCTGTTTGTGGGGAGAGGAGGAGGAAGGGCCGGGCGGCGGCAAAGAAAAAGGGGCCGGTGCGCCGCCTCCTTCGGCCGTTTCCCCTTCGTGCGCGCCAGCCAGCTTCCAATCGAGGGAGGGAGGAGGGAAGGGTGACATCACTCGGTGCCTGCCCCCTTCCCAGTGGTCGCCATTTGAGGAGGAGGAAAGGCCGGCAGAGAGGCTGAAGTGAGTGGAGGGAGGGTCGGAAAGGGGTGGCGTGTCCCCCTCCCCATGAGGAAGAGGCTCCCCATCATTATTTGAGTTCACAGTGCTGTCTGGATGTAGGTGAACTACAACTCCCAAACGTCAGGGTCTATTTCCCCCAAACTCAATGTGTTTATATAGTTGGGCATATTGAGTATTCATGCCAAGTGTGGTCCAGATCCATCATTATTTGAGTCCACAGTGCTCTCTGGGTGTAGGTGAACTACAACTTCCACACTCAAGGTCAATTCCCAAGCAAACCCTTTCAGTACTTTCTGTTGGTAATGAGAGTTCAATATGCCAAGTTTGGTTCAATTCCATTGTTGCAAGAGTTCAGGATGCTCTTTGATTGTGTGTTAACTATAAATCCCAGAAACTGTAACTCCCAAATGTCAAGGTCTATTTTCCCCAAACTCCATCTGTGTTCACATTTGGGCATATTGAGTATTCATGCCAAGTTTGGTCCTGATCCAACATTGTTTGAGTCCACAGTGCTCTCTGGATATAGGTGAACTACAACTCCAAAACTCAAGGTTAATGCCCACCAAACCCTTCCAGTATTTTCTGTTGGTCTATTTTGACATTGTGCCCGTTTTCAATCACGTATCTTCTCTAGCTTGACTGCAATAAAAAAACTAAACACAGAGAGAGAGACTGACAACTGTTGAGCAAGACCTTTGTGTGTGTCTTTCTGCCATTCCTGCCAGGATATCTATGTTGTGTTCATCGAAATACATTTAAAAACAAATTAACTATATGTATTACTGTGTTATAGTGCCATTTTGTTACACAAACAAATAGGGAAAGACTGTTGCTTAGCACACACAATAGAAAAAACGGGCCTAATGCTAAAGCGGATTATAAATCAAACACAAAATAGAGTGTAGTAGTTCTTAGTCTTATTTGAATAAATCATATAATAGTATCAGTACAAGAAACCGAGACTTATACAGATATGTAATTGGCAAACACAGAAAATGTTCTTAATCACAATAATCCATGATAACAGTATACATACATATATTCAAATGCAACAATGTAATCCAGGCAATGACTCTGATACAATTAAATGCGATGCAACTCAGTTCTCGTAAAGGACAGGTCAAAATGAAGGGTAATCCCAAAATTCAAGTTCAATAATATCAAAATAAAGTCAATATTGCAGGCTCAATGGCCGGGTGAACACGCCGAAGTCGTAGTATCCAGGAGCCGGGTTAACGGAAGTACATGACAGGAGTCCCGCTCCGTTTCGCGCACTGTCGCGCTTTATCAAAACCCAAATTAATTGTAAGGAATAGTTGGGCGTTCACTGAAAAGGAAATAAAAAGGTCCACTAGTAACAGTCTAACCAACTCCGTAAATTATACATATAAAAGGTAAATTTGCAATAATACATACCACATCGAATACAAGAAGTCAGGCTCGGGCCAAACCCTCGTAGAGTAAGGCAACACATAGAAAATACACAATGATTATAACACAGTGGTAATTGCATTCCTAATGATACACACCAGAACAAAGGTCTAATTAAGTAATGATTGAACTGACATGGTCTCGTTTAATCCCAAGGGATACTCTGTGCGTAACAGGGAGATCCAGAAATTTTCACATCTGATTAAGGTGCGGTGGTGATTTGAATGGTCCGGGAAATTAACCTTTACCAGGCCCAGAAAGGACAAGTCTTCAGGCTTATGGTTAAAAGATTTGAAATGGGAATATAGGATTCCCATTTTGTGTCATTTTGGTTGGTGGTGTGCCCCAGGATTTTTTAAATGTAAAAAAATGTGCCACGGCTCAGAAAAGGTTGAAAAACATTGCCTTAGGTCAGGGCTGCCCAACCGGCGGCCCGGGGGGGGGGGGGGGTGTATACGGCCCCCAGCCCCTTCACTACGGCCCCCTAGGCTTTTTAATAAAAAATAAAAATTGAATAATAATAATAAAAAAACCCTACTTCTGGGTTCGGAGCAAGTATCGCGAGAATACGCAATCCACACGGGATTTCGCTGTCAATGCGAGATCACGCCGGTGTTGACAGCGAAATCCCGTGTGGATTGTGTATTCTCACGATACTCTTTGGCTACTCTACTACTGGATCGCTGAGGCCTACAGACGCGATTAGGACCTTCTTCGACTCAGTCGGTCGTCGCCTCTCTCGTCGTCCAGGTACTCCTGGATCCTACGCGTTTGGAAAAGGTAGGCCGAAGCAGGGGGCTCCTCAGGAGGCTCCTCATTCCCTCCCCCCATATCCCCTCATGTATTAAATATAAAATTAAATATATTTAAATATGAAATAAGGGGAGATGGGATACATTAAAATAAGGGGAGAGGGGAGGATGGAATTAAATATATTTAATATTAAATAAAAATAAGGGGAGAGGGGAGGATAGAATTAAATATATTTAATATTAAATAAAAATAAGGGGAGAGGGCGCGGGGGGAGAGGGCGGAGCCGGGATGGGGCGGGGGCGGAGCCGGGGGAGGGGCAGACCCTACGGCCCCCCAGGTCATCAGTGACCGGAATTCAGGCCCCTGGGCTGGTAGAAGTTGGACAGCCCTGCCTTAGGTAATTCTTAACTATGTTTCCAAAATATACATATATGTAGGTATGGACATATTGCAAGAGCTCGGATCACAGCAATGGCATTTGACAAAAAAAAACCCATTAGGGAGCGATATTGAAAACCTGAAAAATTACAATATTAGGAACATTTAGCATGTTGATTTGCTATTCAAAGACCTTTCTGACTTTGAGACCATATGCATTTCTGGTCTGCTTAACATTTCGAGCTAACAGGGATGGCAGTTCTCCGAGGGCAGCCCTTTAATTCCTCTCCACTGGAATGTAATTGCAAAATTCAGTTAATCTCTGTGGCATGGACAAGGTCTGTTCTCGGTTCCAAAGGCTCACCAATTCCCTGAACTCAGCTGTTTCAGTCATTCTCAGCAAGCAAGAACAGCATGAAAAAGGCCCCTAAATCTATTCTGTAAGATCTTGATACTAGGAAAACTTGATAATGATGATAATGCATACTGAGTAGCTTTCTAATACTTCTTCGCACAGCACATAGCTAAATGGTGGACTTTGTTATCATAAGACATAGGGAGGCTTGTCAGTTTAGATGGGGCTTTCAATGGAAACTAGTCATAATGGATGTACATCCTTTCTACTATCAGAGATTTTGTATTGGAGATGAGGGAATCTGTCCCCTTGGCTTGGTGTTTGAACTGCTAAACTTCCCATTCTACCCATCTTTGAATAGGGATGCATTTGTGAATGCTTATACATTAATCAAGTGTGAAATTGCTGAACTTCTAGCTAAGATATATAACCTTTCTCTAAGATCAGGCACTGTACCCGAGGACTGGAGGGAGGCAAATGTAACACCGATCGGCAAGAAAGGGTCCAGAGGTGATCCAGGCAATTTTAGACCAGTCCGGTTAACCTCAGTTCCAGGCAAAAGGATGGAAACCATTATTAAAGAAAATATTACTAGGCACATAGAAGAACAGGCATTGCTGAAAGAAAATCAACATGGTTTCTGCAAAGGCAAATCATGTCTTACTAACTTGATAGAATTCTTTGAGGGTGTAAATAAACACATAGATAAAGGGACCCAGTCGATATTGCTTACCTTGACTTTCAAAAGGCTTTTGACAAAGTCCCTCACCAAAGGCTCTCAATAAGCTCTTCAGCCATGGAATCAGAGGACAGGTCTTGTCCTGGATTGGAACCTGGCTAAACTGTAGGAAACAAAGGGTGGTAATAAACAGACATTTCTCTGGGTGGAAAGAGGTGAGAAGTGGCGTACCCCAAGGTTCAGTTTTGGGTCCGTTACTTTTAATTTATTCATTAATGATCTGGATGTAGGTGAATTCTGAGGTAGCAAAGTTTGCAGACGACACTAAATTGTTCAGGGTAGTTAAAAATGAAACTGATTGTAAAGAGCTCCAGAAAGATCTCTCGAATTGAGTGAATGGGCAACAAAGTGGCAAATGCATTTTAACCTAAACAATGTAAAGTCATGCACATCGGGGCAAAGAACCCCAAATACACTTATCAACTGATGGGGTCAAAGCTTTCCGAGACAAACCAGGAAAGGGATCTTGGGGTTTTGGTGGACAGCTCCATGAAGATGTCAACTCAGTGCGTAGCAGCAGTGAAAAAAGCAAATTCTATGCTTGGCATGATCAGGAAGGGAGTCGAAAATAGGTCAATGTTGTATTGCCTCTCTACAAATCGATGGTAAGGCCACATTTGGAGTACTGTGTACAATTCTGGTCTCACACCTTAAGAAGGATATAACGGAACTGGAAAAGGTACAGAAAAGGGCAACAAGAATGATCCAAGGGATGGAGCGGCTCCCTTATGAAACCAGGTTGCAACGCCCTTGGTCTCTTCAGCCTTGAAAGACGGTGTTTTGGAGGTGACTTGATCGGAATTGTATAAAATCATGCATGGGATAGAAAAGGTGAATAGAGAAAACTATTTTCTTTGTCACAAAACACTAGGACTAGAGGGCACTCCCTGAAGCTCCAGGGTAGGGAAAGTTAGGACCTAATATAGAAATATTTCTTCACCCAGAGGGTCATTGGGTTATGGAATTTACTTCCAGAAGAGGTGGCAGCTGTCAGCCCTGAACAACTTCAAGGCAGGGATTAGACAGATTCATGGATACCAAGTGTATCGGTAGTTACTGAAAGGACATCCAAGTGCCACCTCGGAGTTGGTTGAGGTAAGCAGGATTTCCCCTGGGTACTGGTTGTGGGGGTCGGGAGCAGGTCAGGGTTTGCCCTCCCTTCTTGCTCGAGATCCCCGTGTACAACTGGTGGGCCACTGTGTGATACAGAATGCTGGACTAGATGGGCTGAGGTCCGATTCAGCATGGCTTTTTTGCATTGGTCTCGTTTAAGAGGTAATGCTGTTTCCCGAATGGAAAGATGTGGGTTGTACCCACTTACAAAAATGACTAGCCTCTCACTAGACATAAGAGTTTTACTTTCTATACTGGAATATGACTTACAGAGAAATTTCCTTGTTTTGGTAAAAAGGTAAAGGTTTCCCCGGACATTGTCTAGTCCAGTGCTTCCCAACCACTGTGACGTGGCACACTAGCCTATTGGATAATCAAGTTGGGTTCAGAAGCTACTCCAAAACCCAGCATGAGACAATCAGGTCTTAATGACCGGCTTTCAATTGGTGAAGTACTCCTGTAACCTATTGTGCTAATTACTGTCATGATGTGCTATTTAGATTGCTAGCCCTCTTTACATTCTCTGTCCGGGATGGATACATGATAACACGGCATTTGACCTGATGAATATTATTATTATATATCATTTGGTATGTATTTATACAGCCTTCCTTTTGTTCAGTTCCTACTAGTGCTTGACATTTATGTAAATTAATATATGAGTATTTGACTGAGATATCTTATACATTTGTTTATAGATTTAACCCGGACCTTTGGAAACCGCAATATTATTTTAGAGACTTGGTCAACGAGGTCCCGACGAAGCCTCTATAGGCGAAACGGCTAGACCGTCGACCACCCTGAGCTGCCCATTTATAGATATACGATATTGGACTCTATGTTATGATTTTGTTATATGATTAGCAACTCAGTGACCGTCTCGAATTTTGGAATTACAGACCGCTTTGACTGCGGGTGATTTTGACTAAACACTCGCATGAACTTATAATTGTGCTTCGAGTGATTTACAGTATATAAAGAACATTTATTTTTGAACAAGACCGAAGTGTGCACTTGTGTTGACTCTTTTGTGGCACACTAGTGTGCCATGACGGACCTCCTGCTGTGCCGCGAGTAAAGCTCTCTGCCCCCCTTCCTTCCCCCCTCGTCCTGCCGAACTCCTGCTGCTTGGGGGAGAAGGAGGAAGGGCCAGGAGGCGGCAAAGAAAAAGAAGAAGGGGCCGGGGGGCTGCCTTCTTCGGCCATTTCCCCAGCAGCCTCCAATCCGCCATGACTCCCACCATGACTCTCGCCCCTCGCTCGCTGAAGCCGCGCGGAGTAGGAGCCCCGCCCACTGAAGCCCATCCACCACTCATGCTCCTCCTCTGTGGGAAAGCTGAAGCCAGGGGGAGGGGCCGGGGCATGGCGTGGCCTGGCCCCGCCCCCTCCCCCGGCTTCGGCACTCCCAGCAGCTGCTCCAGCCTTGAGGGGACAGTGCCAAGCCAGCGTTGTGCTGGATCTGCCACCACTGGCTTGGCACTGGCCCCTCAAGGCTGGCGAAGCTGTGGGAGAACTGAAGCCGGGGGAAGGGGCGGGGCATGGTGGAGCCTGGCTCTGGCTTCGCCCCATCCCCGGCCTCGGCACTCCCAGCAGGCCACCTTTCCCCAGCCGTTCTTTACTCAGAGTGTCATTTTGTGTCATTTTGGTTGGTGGTGTGCCCCCGGATTTTTTTTATGTTAACTGTGTGCCGCGGCTCAAAAAAGGTTAGGAAACACTGGTCTAGTCAAGTCTCTCTGGGGGGTGGTGCTCATCTCCATTTCTAAGCCGGAGAGCCTGATGGGGTTGGGGGGATTGATTTTGTCATTTGGGAGTTGTAGCTGCTGGGATTTATAGTTCACCTATAATCAAAGAGCATTTTGAACTCCCAACAGCAATGGAATTTAACTAAACTTGAGCAATAGAGAATACTGGACCTTGGAAATTGGGAGCTGCTTGCATTTTTCTTCATGCCACGGCCATCTCCCAGGAGGTGCCTGCAAACGGCGCAGCGACGCAGGGGGCGTTTGCAGATGCGGAGGCTTTCCTTTTCCGCTGGACCAACTGGCAGGCACAAACTCGCAAGCGTGCGACTGTCTCAGCCTGCCAGTTGGAATCCCTGGGCAGGCATTGCTTGGAAACCACAGCACATGCGCACTTCCTCTCCTCAACTCCACCCACGGTGTAGTCCTGTATCGCCCATTTCTTCCAAGGGACCCGTTGGATTGGAAGGGGTGATACAGGACTGCGCCATGGGGAGAGTTGAGGAGAGGAAGGGGGCGCGTCCTGTGGTTTCCAGGCAGCGCCTGCACGGGGTTTCCAACTGGCAGGCGCACACTCGCACGCTTGCAACTTGGAATCCCGCCACCACCCCCTTACAGGGCTTCAGTGCCCCCAAATTCTCCTGAACCTCCCACCGTCCCCTTGGATCGCCTCACTGCCCACTAGGGGGCAGTACCACCCACTTTGGGAACCACGGGTTTTACCCATTGCACCACCGGGGGCTCCATTCACCCTGAAACTCCTTGAGAAGGTAAGCTAGGCATTGAGATCCTGGGCAATGCAGTTGTTCTCCTGCTCTACACTTGAACTTCTAAATCAGTGGTTCTCATCCTGTGGGTCCCCAGGTGTTTTGGCCTACAACTTCCAGAAATCCCAGCCAGTTTACCTAAGATGTTAAGATTTCTGGTAGTTGAAGGCCAAAGCATCTAGGGACCCACAGTATTTGAGGCATCTGGCTGGCTCTTACGATTCAGAATAGCTTCAGTGTTATACTACTTTGGAGACAATAGCCATCATTACAAACAGAATATTTTTTTGCTGGTGTTCCAGCCCCCACTGGGCCTGTTTGGTACTGCGTTATTTACCTGTTTGCCTTCACCTGCAAGGCCTTTGTTTTATTGTTCAGCCATGTGGACTGTGATGGGAGGAGTTGCATTTGGCTCCAAACCTGGCATCACCACCCCGAACTCCTCCCCTTCCTGAGTTTACCTGGGAGGCTGGACTTCCTCTCTGACTCCATTCCAGCAAAATCTTTCGAGCACATGGACGGAAGCAGGCGGAAATCTGATTCTTCCCAGCCAACGCTCAGACAAAGCACCCTGGTGGTCTGTTCACGTATAGTCTACCCAACGCTCTCAAACCAAGGAATTCAGTAATAGGAAGGGTCAGCCCTTCAACAGAGACTGTATTTCTTAGGGGACACAAGGACTTCGTGAGCCAGAGGTCCATTTGAGGAGCTACAGAGGAACCTGGAACCTAAGAAAGACACCTTCCCTCCGAAAAGGCAAGTGGACGCTATCCCTTTTCTCAAAGGACCCTTTTGAGCAACCAACCTCAAGCTTTTTGGGCCACCAGCATTTTTACTGGTTGTTAAACAAATAAACTTGTTTTGAGTTCACCCTTTTTTGAGTCCTGAACACATTGCTTAGAGCAGTGTTTTTCAACCTTTTTTGAGCCGCGGCACATGTTTTACATTTACAAAATCCTGGGGCACACCACCAACCAAAATGACACAAAATGACACTCTAACATAGTAATACATATAGTTAATATGTTTTAAAATGTATTTATACACTCACTTAGTGTGAAACCTGGGCCTGTTTTGATGAACACAAAATATATAGTTAAATAGGATATTATTATTATATTGCATTACATTACAACATTATCAATATTATATGTATACACAATATACGTATACCATACTATATTATACTATAATATCAAATACAACATATTATGTCATTGTCCAGTACACAATTACATACTACATTGTATTATAACAATTATATCGCAATATTATTTGCAATATTAAATGTAACATAAATATACAATTATAATATCTTAATTTTAAATTGTGCTGCCCAGAACAGGACACAGTGTTGGAGTTGAAGTCCAAAACACATGGAGGAAGGACCAAGTTTGACCATATCTAGTCTAAACCTTCTTCCAAGACCTTAATAAAGATGCTGCCTGCCTTAATGTATAGCCAGAGTCTCCATGCCCATCTGTCAGGAGCAGGGCCATAGCCAGGATTTTGATTCGGGGGGGGGGGGGGGGGGGATACTGGGTGGAAGAGGGTCAACCCTAGCAAACCGTTTGTAGTGTTATCCCCAGAACGCCAAGAAGGGGGATATAATGAGCATGGTGATCAGATCATGATATGAATAAACATAACAGTTTAAATAATGTACCAGTAAGGCCTTTTCGACCACAGCGCCAACAGGGCTGGGCTGGACTGGAAGTGCTCCCCGCCAGAGCAGAATGGAAGGGAACAGGCCCAAACAGGTCCGCCCTACTGCGCAGCCCTCCCGGAAACAGGGACCCGCGCGCTGAGGTTCCGGAGACAGAGTAGCAAACTTTATACATGATATCAGATAGATAAAAATCTAATTTCCCACGGCACACCTGATGATCTCTCACAGCACACTAGTGTACCACGGCATACTAGTTGGGAAACACTGGCTTAGAGACTCTCCAGGTTTTCTTTTATGGGAAGGCTAGAACGTGAACCCCAGGGCCTATAGAATTCGTCCATCCTTTTAAAGCCCCTTTTTTGGCCCTGCCAGTGTTCACAGTTGGGCACTGTGCCAAATTTGATCCAGATCCATTAAGTTTGATTCTGGTTCATATTGCATTTGGGTCTTAGAACAGTTGTAATAATGCCTCCTCCTCTTCCTCAAAATACAAATTTGGACATATTGGTTAATGAGTGAATGCACCCCCTTTTATTCTTCTAAGTGCATGAAAGAAGAGTTCCTGGATGGTGACAAATGAGCCTAGGCTTCTTTGGCCATGGAGCCGAAGGGGAGAGTTGTGAGTCTATTTGGACTATAGCCAGGAATTGCACGTTGACAAAAAAAACCTTTGTGTCAAGTAACCAGGACAGTGTTGTCCAAAATCAGCTCTCCTTTGGGTGTGTATGCGATATAACTCCTTTTCAGCACAGCAAAACACGTTTTTTTCATTCATTCTTCTTTTTCTTTCTTTGTTTTTCAATGTGTTTCCATTGTAATCCCCCCCCTTGGTTGGATTAGAGCACGAAGATTTTGGCTTTCTTGTGACATTTTCCTACTGTAGCCTTCCAAGTACACAATGTGTATAATCCCATGGTATATCCACATTTGCTGCTGGCTATTTGAAGGCTTGCATCTACAGCCCAGTTAAACAAATGTGCTAGGAAAGACGCCAGTGGACTGTTGTGGTTTTGTGTTGATTTAGAGATCGCTCACAGTCTGTAGTCTTGGCTCAAGTGCTGACTTCATTTTAAAAAGTGGAGCTCTTTCACAAAGTGCATTCTTGGGTGATATGGTCCCATATTTAAAATCTCACCTGTATTAGGATAATTAAAGGGACGCTGCTGATCATTCTTCCATTCACTGAACATGATCCAAAAAGATTTAAAACAAATACTAGGGCAGGGCTGTCCAACTGGCGGCCCGGGGGCCGTATAAGGCCCCCCAGCCCCTTCCCTACGGCCCCCTAAGCTTTTTAATAAAAAATAAAAATTGAAAAATAAAATAAATAATATTTTTTTTTAAAAAAAATACCTACTTCCGGGTTCAAAGGAAGTATCGCGAGAATACGCAATCCACACGGGATTTCGCTGTCAACGTGAGATCACGCCGGCGTTGACAGCGAAATCCCGTGTGGATTGTGTATTCTCGCGATACTCTTCGGCTACTCTACTACTGGATCGCTGAGGCCCACAGACGCGATTAGGACCTTCTTCGACTCAGTCGGTCGTTGCCTCTCTCGTCCTCCGAGTACTCCTGGATCCTGTGCGTTTGGAAAAGGTAGGCTGAACCAGGGGGCTCCTCAGGGGGCTTCTCATTCCCTCCCCCATCTCCCCTCATGTATTAAATATAAAATTAAATATATTTAAAGATGAAATAAGGGGAGATGGGATACATTAAAATAAGGGGAGAGGGGAGGATGGAATTAAATATATTTAATATTAAATAAAAATAAGGGGAGAGGGGAGGATGGAATTAAATATATTTAATATTATTTGTTTTATAATTAATAATACAACTAGGAATTGTAAGTAAATTGGAGCTGGGGGGGGGGGTGGGGGTGGGGTGGGGGCGGAGCCAAGGCAAGGAGGGGGCGGGGCTGGGGGCGGGGCAGACCCTACGGCCCCCCAGGTCATCAGCGACTGGAATTCAGGCCCCTGGGCCGGTAGAAGTTGGACAGCCCTGTACTAGGGGATTCGCATCAGTTCATAAATGGCTCGATGAGACTCACCGGATCGAGCGCATTGCGGTGCAGGGTGTCTTCACCACCATCTTGGCCTTATGGAGGGGGCTTCTTCCCAGAAGCCCCCTGGGTGGCGGGAGAGTGTCCCGCCACCAGTGTCAGCTGGCCAATGGTGGAGCTGGCACCGCCTCCCTTGCCTCATCTGAGGGCCAGCCCTCCCTTTCACCCGGGCAGTCTACTTAAGGCTGCCCAAGGCTCCTCAACAGGCACTGGGCCTGTTCCTGTTTTTGTCCTTCCCACTCTCCCTGCTTGCATTCATTGTTTGTATCTTTTTACTTTTCATGCTATGTATTTATTGTTTGTATCTTGTTAACTTTTCTTGCTGTTACTTGTGTTCATTGTCACAACTCTGTGTGTCTGTTCATCGTCGCCACCCTGTTTGGCGTGTGGCATGGGCCTTGGATCTGGCCGGCTTATCACCCCATGGTGGTAGGGGGGATAATGCCCTGGCCCCTGGAGTGCCGTGTTTTCGTGGACTGGTAGTGGACTGGTGGCACCCAGGCATGCAAGCGTCTTCCAACAGCAGAGGGTTGTCCGACCCCGGATCCAGGACCCATGCATGGCTGCCAACCCTTCTTCCTGTTATCAATAAATGAGGTGCGGCCAATTTTATCCCCAAAAATTGTGTCTGTGTGTTTTTGGTTATTACAGGCCCTAGGCCAGGGGTGCTCACACTTTTTCAGCATGGGAGCTACTGATTAAAAAACCAAGTCCCAAAGAAATGTAAAACGTATAACTATTTTATTATTTATTTATTTATTTATTTATATTATTCATTTTTATGTACCACTCCTTCCGGCAGGCTCGGGGCAGTTTACATAAAATAACAACAATATAAAACAGAGCATAAAAATACATCCAACCACCCCATTTCTCCCACACTGCCATATTACCACACATATTATCAGCCAGAAAGTAAGAAGAGAGGCTTTTGAACTGCAAGACCATTGAATACTCAGCAAGGTAAACAAAGGGGCATGCAAAAATACATCCAACCACCCCATTTCTCCCACATTTCCATATTCCCCAACATATATTTCTCAAGGAACAAAGCAAGCAGAGAGGCTTTGGAGCTAAAAGGCCATTTTTGAACATTAAAAATAAACAAAGAGACATGCCACAGAACAATCAAGCACCCACCCCAAAGTAAAAAGACCGACCTTTGAGATGCGGTAAGGAAATGACCCCAAAGCGTCCTTCTTCTCCTCCTCCATCATTGCTCCTATTTCCACGCCGCCAGCATGCGTGCTGCCTCCAAGAGCTCACGAGAAGTCCGATGGGCAGAATGGGCGCTTCTGCGCATGCACGCAGGGCCAGCCATGCATCGTGTCATCCAGGCCCGCCCCCTTTGGTCTCCTACGACTCTGAGTGGCTGGAGAAGGACGGAGGGAGGAGGAGGAATCCAAAAGAGGGGGCCCATTCTGCCTCTTGGACTCTGGAGCTTTTGGAGGGAGCGGGGACGAGCAACGACGGAGGACTTCTTTGCAGCATGCAGGGGCGCGTGAAGAGGACCAACAGCAAAAAACCTGGTCAGGGGCCTGAAGATCACCAGGATGAGGCCCGAAGATCACCCTGGTGATCCCGATCACCATTCTGAGCACCCCTGCCCTAGGCCAGAAGCTCTGCCCCGCCCCCAGCTCCGCTCCGCCCCCGGCTCCACCCCGCCCTGCCCTGGCTCCGCCCCGCCTCCTCGCCAGCGTGAGGAGGAGGAGGAAGGAAAGCTCCACCCCCAGAGCCAATGCGGTGCCTTTTCAGGCCAGCATGACGCCCCGCATCGGCTCCGGGGGTGGGGCTTCCCTTCCTCCTCCTCACGCCTGCGAGGAGGCGGGGGCAGAGCTGGGGGTGGGGCAGAGCCGAGGGAGGGGGCAGAGCCGAGGGGAGCAGAGGAAAGGGGGGGGCAGCCGTGGATGGCGCTTATGCCGCTGCGCGCATGCACCTTTTTTGGAATGTTTTTTTTACTTTTTTGGGGGGTCCAGACCTGCTGCCCCCCCAAAGGTGCCACCCTAGGCCATGGCCTAGGGTGGCCTTATGGGTAATCCGGGCCTGGGTTATTAGGCAAGAGGTGTATCACCCATGCACGCGCAAAGATCTTCCCACGCGCACATGATGGGGAACAAATGCTCATAACCTTGTGCTTGTTGGATGAATTTCAAAACTCTAGCTAACCCAGAGCTGGTTTTGAATTTTTCTGCAAACCATTTTTTTGCTGACAGAGGAATCTCAGTGCAACAGAAGTATGGTCGCAGGGGCGGTCCTACAAGGTAGGCCAAGTAGGCGGCCGCCTAGGGCGCCATCTGGGAAGGGGGCGCCATCCTGGCCGCATGGGGCACCATCCTGGCCCTGCTGATGTTCCTCAGGCAGCGCCGCAGCTGCCTGCTTTGGGCCCCGGCCTTGTGTGTTCGACGCCGCTTCTGGGCATGCGCGGAGGTTTTCGCGCAGGGGCAGTTGCTCCAGAGCTGAAGTTGAGCACAGGAACAACTGCACATCCGCAAAAACCTCCGCACATGCCCAGTAGCTCCCTTGCGCGGAAGCCTGTAAGCAAAGCACTCCCTATCGGGCAGGCAGGGAGTGCTTCCCCTCTCCTTTTGTCTCCGCCGCGCGCGCGTTTGTGGGGAAGGAGAAAAGAATCAGTGAAGGAAGTGTAAGTGAAGGAATGAATGAAGGGCTTTCCTCCTCCTCCTCCTCTGTGACCTCTTCTCTCCCTCCTTCCTTTCTTCGGCACTATTTCTGTCTAGACCTGAGGGCCTGAGGCTATGAGGAGTTGTGGGAGTTGGAGGCCAAAACACCTAGAGGGAGGAGGGCCCAAGTTTGCCCAGGCCACGCTGCCTGTATTCGACCTCATTTGAACATTTTGGCTGTTTTTCTATTTACATTTACATTGGGATCCTAATTTTGGACTTATGGGGGGACTCCTATGGATTATGAGACGGGTGGGAGGTAATATATTCTGATTTTGATGCATTTACATTGCATTTCTTGTTGATTATTATACAGTTCTGCTTAATATTGTCATACAATATAATAAAAATACAATATAACAATAGAATAACGATATATTTTATATTACATGTAATATTACAAACAATATTGCAGTATAGTGGTATTGTACAAAATAGTAATATATAATATTTTATTTTACTTTATTTTGGGTTATTTGAGTTTTATAGGAGTAATGAAAATATTTAGTAGAGGATAATTTTATTTAAATAAATAATTTTATTTATTGTTTTATAATAATAATATAATAGAATGTTATATTGTATTATAATGTCAATATATTATAATATAATTATATTGTAATGTAGTATAATATAATTATGATATAATATAGTATGAGTATGGTATAATATATTGTATATACATTGATACAATATAATACTACTAATTGTGATATTATAATTGTATATTTGTTTTACATGGGGGAATAATGTTTTTTGGGGGGCACCAAAATAATGTTCGCCTACCATTTAAAATTACCTGAGCCCGCCCCTGTATGGTCGGTCCTAAAAAATGTATGCCCCAAAAGAGGCATAGAAGGAAAGGAGAGCCAGAACTACAGTTAAATTTTGATTTAAGTCTGTGTTGCATTCCTGGACTTGTGAGGTAAATTGAGGTTGATATAAATGGAAGGAGTTAGTTTCCAGAGTGAATGATCAGAGAATGTGGGACGGATTCTGACAAAGCTGAGCAGTCAGAAAACTGATGGCGTTACTCTCGGGTTTTTGATGAGGTTTAGAGCTTGAAACATTAGAGTTTATCTTTCCCAGATTAGAGAAACTCCTCCTTTCTGAAGAATATGGACTTTATTGCACAAACCCATTATTGCACTATAGCCACATTATTGTTGATAATAGATACATACCATGTTGAGCACTCTGAATATTGTGCTTCTCTTCACTAACACTATTCTGCTGCTTTATCTTTCTTTCTTTCTTTCTTTCTCTCTTTCTGGGAACATATTGTACTCGCTCTTCTCTTTTTCTCACCTCCTCCCATTCTACTCTTCCAAGTACTATTTCATGTTTACCCCCCTGTTTTTAATTCATATATGCAAATCTCATATATATGTGTGTGTGTGTGTGTGTGTGTGTGTGTGTGTGTATGTATATATGTGTGTGTGTGTGTATAATAAAAGTCAGTGTTTGCGGCGGGAGGTGCGGAGGAATATGTGGCAGCTTTCTGATTGGCTCCCACTGTGGGATTATTTGCATAAAGGACTCTGATTGGCCAGCCTCAGAACTCCAACATTCTAAGGCACCAGACAGAGGGGATTGGTTGCCTCTGAGGGAGTATTTGCATAAAGGACTCTGATTGGCCAACACCCAAGAATCCAAGCCTCTTCATTCAAGCAACATGATTGGTTGCCACCGAGGGAGAATTTGCAAAACTGGCTCTGATTGGCCAGCTTCTTGATTCCAACATTCTAAGGAGACGCAGAGGGAAAAGAAAAGGCCTCAGGCAGTCAGTCACAGCAATGACGGATCAGGACCAAACTTGGCACACAGAGGCCCAATGGCCCACTTCATAACCTGGTGTGGTTTAGGGCAGGATGAGCCACGAATGATGGGATTTGCAGTACCTTCACCTGATTCACTTCCCAAACAATGACCCATTCTCCATCCTACTGCAGTTTAGAGGAGGGTGGACCATGGATGATAGAACTTGAAGTACCTCTACTCATTCCCCATGACTGCAGCAGACCCCAAGAAAGACCGATAAAGACCATACTTGGTACACAGAGCCCCCATGATCCTCTCTACATTCTATCGCAGTATGGAGGAGGGTGGACCATGGATTATTTATTTATTTATTTATTTATTTACTTGGCTTTTATGCTGCCACTCCCAAATAGGCTTGGGGCGGCTTACAGCCAGAAAGCAGAACACTATACAATAAACATATACACTCTAAAATGCAATATAAAATACACAATAAAACAGCATTAAAAACATACTTAGGACAGTTAGACAGTCTGGCAACATTGGCATAGCTTGGGGGTCCCGCTGGGCCTATACCTGGAAGGCCAGCCGGAAGAGGTGAGTCTTACATGCCCGCCTAAACGGGAGTAAGTCATGGATAGCCCGTGTAGCTGGCGGAAGGGCATTCCACAGTATCGGGGCGATGACCGAGAAGGCCCTTCGGCGAGTGGCAGTTCTTTTGGCCACTTTAGCAGAGGGAACAGCTAGAAGATTAGAATCCTCCGAACGAAGTGATCCAGAAGGGTAATATGGGAGTTGAAGTACCTCCACTCACTTCTCGAGTGTGCTGCAACCCTCATCCAATGACTGCTCAAGACCAAACTTGGCACACATAGCCCCCATTACCCCCTTAACATCCTGGAGAGGTTTAGGGGAGGTGGACCACAGATTATGGGATTTGTAGTACTTTCAAATGCTTTTGTTTCAACAGACCACTGTGGCCCCCAACAAAGAACAAGAAAGGCCTAACTTGGCACACAGAGCCCCTATGGCCCACTCTACATTCTACTGCAGTTTGGAGGAGGGTGGACCATGGATGATGGGACTCGAAGTACCAAAGACCAACCTTGGCACACAATGCCTTTCTCAATTAACCCGGGCACCGCCGGGTCCCCAAGCTAGAATATATATATATATATAAAATTTATTATTCCAGTTTGTATTCCGCTCCTCCCGGCAGGCTCGGGGCGGATAACAGCACATAAAATAGGCTGACATGTGACATCCATGCAACCATACAATAAAACGCAACCATAAAAACGCAACATATATCCCGAGACATAAAAATCGCATACAGTGGCATTCCCTTGAACCAGGGTATTGGTAATACAGAAGAAGTACGCTGGGTTTGTTTGCCTAACCAAAGGCCAATCTAAAAAGGGCGGTCTTGCAGGCCCTGCGAAACGGGATGAGCTCTGTAATGGCCCGGGCGTCGTCCGGGAGAGAGTTCCAGAGCGCTGGGGCCACCACAGAGAAGGCTCTTTGCCTGGTTGTGGACAGGTGACAGGCACGGACCGATGGTACCAGGAGCAAATTCGACTCTTCCGAACATAGTGATCTCGGGGGAATGTACGGGGCAAGGCGGTCCTCAGGTACGCAGGCCCTAGGTCGCAAGGCCTTAAAGGTTAACACCAACACCTTGAAGGCAACTCGGTGCTCAATAGGTAGCCAGTGCAACTGCCGAAGGATGGGGCGTAATGTGCTCCCTTACCGACGTTCCCGCCAGCAAGCGAGCAGCGGCATTTTGCACTAGCTTGAGTTTCCGGATTGTCGACAAGGGAAGGCCAACGTAGAGGGCGTTACAGTAGTCTAGTCTCGAGATGACCGTCACTTGGATCACCGTGGCCAGGTCGTCCCTGGAGAGGTAGGGTGCCAGTCGCCTAGCCTGTCGTAGGTGAAAAAATGACGCCCTGCTGGCCGCGGAGACCTGGGTCTCCATGGTCAGCAGGAGGTCCAGTTGGACACCCAGGCTTTTATCAACAGGTGACAGGCTAAGCCGTTCACCGTCCAGGGTAGGCATCCGGCACCCACCCAGTCCAGGCCGACCGGGCCACAAGCTCTCCGTCTTCGACGGATTCACCTTCAGCCGGCTGGCACGCAGCCAACCAGTCACGGCCTCCAGGCACTGATGGAAACAAATCGGTACGGTGTCCGGCCTGCCGTCCATTCTCAGCAAAAGCTGGGTGTCATCAGCGTACTGATAACACTCAGACCAAAGTCATGGGCCAGCTGGGCCAGGGCGCATATATACGTTGAATAATAAGGGAGAGGATGGCCCCTGGGGACCCTACAATCAAGTGGAGTCTCCGGAGGCCTCCCTGCCCCCTCCTGGTTGTCCCTGGTCCCGGAGGAAGGAGAGAGAGAGAGAGAGAGAGAGAGAGAGAGAGAGAAATATGGCAAATCAGAGCAATGGAAATTGAGACTTTCCTGTTCTTTCAGCTTTGTTTGCTCACCCCTCTCCTCGGATTCGAACCACCAATCATTCAGTCAGCAAGTTCAGCAACTCAGCGGTTTAACCTGCTGCGCCACCAGGAAAGATAGGAATAGGAATATAGGATGTTGTCATTTAGTAGGATATAATAGTTGATTCCTCTAGCTCAGTATTTACAAACCTGACTTAAAATAATTATAAAAAAATCAGTAGATTGGTGAATTATTTTGGAACTTGGCAGTCCCGCAGTTGTAAATAGGGTCTAAAACTGAGGTAGATTTCATGCAGATAGGCCTGAAAATGGCTAAAGATTGAGCCGTTAAAGTTTCCCATTGTAGCCAATGGGCCGGATCACTGCCAAACGGAAACACCCCTCCCCCTTTTCGAGTAACTTCCCGGTAAGCAGAATGAGCGCCTTCCGGCAATGGATCCTGTAACAGCATGCCTTTTGACTGGATTGTACATCTCTAACTAGCATTCCCACATCCACATAGCATCATAAACCCACATCCCACTGCTCTGTATTTAAAAAAATAATAATTTCTAAAAGCAACTTCACAATTACTCATATCATTAATGTTAAATCCCCGAAAGAGGCCGCAGCATTGTGGATAGTGCATCTCCATGCCTCCCGATGCGAGGCCAAGGTGGACCATTGTTGGTGATCAATCTGGATGAGCCTGAGATGTTGGTCCAGGGAGTCCTTATATCTCTTTTTGGGGGCGCCTCTCTTGCGCTCACCCATGGCAAGTTCACCATAGAGTAGTATCTTTGGGAGGCGGTGCTCCTCCATCCTAGAGACATGCCCTGCCCAGCGCAGCTGTGTTCTCAATAGCATGGCCTCAATGCTGGTGATCCCTGCTTGCTCAAGGACAGCAACATTCGTCACATAGTTGGTCCAGTGTACATTTAGGATTGAGCGAAGACAGCGCTGATGAAACCGTTCAAGGAGTCGCAGGTGTTGGCGATAGGTGAACCATGTTTCAGACCCATGTAGGAGAATAGACAGTACGATAGCTCTGTACACACGGATTTTTGTGCTTTGCCTCAGGTGTTTGTTACTCC